>OY992880.1:72864060-72886560 GCA_963921405.1 Cepaea hortensis | reverse complement strand
CTAAAATTCTCTCTTGGGCCGAATATATTTGTACGTCGGTTGAGACCTCTCGGGGGTGATATGATTGTACGGCGGGTCCGATGTGGCCCGAGGGCCTTGAGTTTGACACATGTGCAATAGGATATCATGCCCACCCGAGGTTCTTGAGCAACTAAACTGATATTACTCAGTGGCTGTGAACATCTAACCAGCCTTAACTATGGAGCTATTCGTGTGCGTGCCCATTGGCACAACTAGCTTATACAAATAATACCGCCCACTCAACCTTTTAATTGTGTGCATCATTACTTCCCTACTATGTTATCATCTTCAGAGAACTATCGGCAATGGCTGAGGCTGAAAGAATGTATTTCCACCATGAATGACACTTTAGTCTGTTCTGTGCTGTTGTTATCTTGCGCCTGTTTCTAGCCAGTGTCACTGAAAGTAAACTGACAAAGAACTCCACAGCATGCACCTTTGACCCGCTAACCTCAAAATAAATACTACATTTGATACTACAGATACAGGCCTTGCAATCTTCGCTGGGTTTCTGTATGTTCCACACTCCAATATTACACACACCAACATTACACAAATCCTAGATTGTTTGCTATCTATTTGGTAATAGAATGTGCTACTTTTGATATGATGCATTATTTGGCTCTGTTGTGTGTATTCTGTAGTGTATATTAGCTCTATTGTATTGCAGGTGGGTTTGGTGTTATGCTGGGTCTGAAGATGTATGTCAGCTCATCTCTCTATCTAGCCACATACTGGTATGTGTTTTTCCTGGACAAGACTGCCTGGAACAATCACTCATATCTATTTGGCATCTTAGCTTTCCTGTTTGCTGTTACTGATTCCAATAGATATGGGTAAGTTATTGATGACAAATGACAATTCAATCAAACAGATCTCAACCGATACGGGGTCTACTGTATCTATGTAAAAATATTTAATGTCTACCGCGAAATTGTATTTTCAGACCAACGGAATGTATAGTTTGTGTACACGATTTGTACTTTTTGTACACGATTGTTGCTCCTCGTGGCACGGGCTTAGAGTGTAGTGGGTAAGGCACCACGTAATACACGTTTCACTGGTCTGTGGTCACTTCTGCGTGGTTAATTTAGTACAGTTTGTTGCATGTTTTGGCTGATACCGGCTGTTGAAAATCTGAGATTTGCAGTCTAGGTCAACTACCATCTTCTGGAATAGTAGATCTCACTGTTGCTGTGTTCAGATGGAAACAGAAGGGGTTTAACTTAGGGAATGTTACAGTAGTTCACAAGCGACATCAGAAAGGGCAGAAAATAGACCAGTGATAATTAAGAGGGATTTTAAAGGTGAAACTGGTTTTAAAAGAACAATCGGAGATGAAGGAGAGATACGAGACCCATTTGATATACAACACAGAAATGAGAGAAACTAGTCGAATTTTGTCTAGCTTCTGTCAATCACACACTGTCTAGACAAATCCAGGAATGCTGTACACGTGGACAGCACCTGATGGTAACTGTAAGAACTAAATTCTCTACATCTGAACAATAGTAAGTCTTTGTTCTCGAAGGCATTCGTCAACATAGCTGAAAACACGAGGCTGAACAGTGTTGGTGCCAGGACACATCCTTGCTTCACCCCATTGGTGACAGGAAAGGGCTCAGGCAGTTCACAATTTTCCTGTACTCTTGCCTGTATACCATCATGAAATAGCCGCACTATTTGGACAAACTTTCGTGGACAGCCATATTTTGCCATAATTTTCCAGTCCTTCTCTGCTGACTGTATCAAAAGCCTTCGTAAGATCAATGAAAGTGGAGAACATGTCGCAGTTCTGTTCCTGACATTTCTCTTGCAGCTGCCTTGCAGCGAAAATCATGCCAACAGTTCCTCGTTCTTTTCTGAAGCCACATTGACTCTCAGGAAGAAGACCTTGATCGAGATGGGCCGTGAGGCGATTGAGAAAGTAGTTATAAGTATGAGCCCGATAATGTTGCGAGCTTGCCGAAGACGCTGAAGACCACAGAACGTAAGAATAAGAAGTTGAAGTCTCATATTAAATTTGATCAACACCTAGCGTCGGACAAAAAAACTAAGCGGGATATTTGAAATAGCTAAAATCTATGAATGTTCCCGAAAATGTGGGATATTTAAAATGGCTCAAAACCAATGAATTTGTTTTCCATAATGCGAGATATTTTTAATTTTTTTTAGCTATAATTTAAAAATATATGATGCGAACGACTCATGATGTAATGTTCTTTTGGTGATATGTACAATAAAGTTAACATTTATGTTCATTTGACCTAGCTACGCGGGCCGCAACATGACTCCGGGCGGGCCGCATGCGGCCTCGTGCTGGCCACCCCTGGTCTATAGTATTTTATTCTTGAATATTCAACTTTCTCGAATCTCAACGCGTGTTCTATACTTTTAATTGTTAGTTTGATCAGCTACATCCCTTTAAGAGATGCTATTTTTATAGAATCTAATAATATCCATTCATTGCTATTATTTAGGTCAATTGATGGATTGCTCAACCCAAAGCTAAAGAATGCACACATTCCCCTGTGGAACTATACTCTAATGCGTACACAGGTGATGTTTTCTTCCACAAAATTTGTGTACAATGTAGTCTTAGTCTCCTGTAAACTACTCTGAGAAATGCTTTCATGATTTCAGACCGATAAAGGCAAACTTCCCAACTACACATGCCAGTCGTAGGGAACGGGCCATGTATACAAATGTAGGAAATGTTTTTGAGTCTTCAGCTGAAATTGAATTGTTTTGTTAGATGTTATATACTCATATGTTGATTTCACTTCCATGACCTTGATAGTTGTGCTCTGTTACTGCTCTGGCTGAACTCACGAGGTGCTCATGCAACATGCCTCATGTTTCAGATATTTATTGTTTACTTCATCGCCGGGCTAAAGAAATTCGACATTGATTGGGTTTCTGGATACCCCATGCAGTCCCTGTCACAACACTGGATATTTAGTCCTTTTAAGTGAGTCCATATTTCTATCTTGGTTCGCTCAGTGTGTTTTACACAATCTCTGGTTTAGAATTATCGCAAAGAATATATTTTAAATCTCAGATATATGTATGGCAGGGCATCTTTGCGAGTTCTTCAAACTGTCAAACCGCAGCAACAACAAGTCTGAACATAAACTTCCACACGAAAGCAACACACTGAACCTGAGATCGTTGTCATGTAAGAATTGCAGAACTTATACTAATTGTTAAGGTGAGCTCATCTGAGGTGATATTTGCCTCTGAATAGAGCTACAATGTGTCTAAATGATCTTCACGCCACACTAACTCAACTCTTCCTCACGTGTGGATCAATCTCCATGGCGTGAGTTGGTTGAAATACCAAATGAACTAATTAAAGCAGCAAGAGTAGTAGGAACAGGTTGGCTACATAGAATATTCAACCATGTTTGGGTAGAACAACAGGCACCACGAGACTGGGGAAACGCCATAATTATCCCAATTTGGAAAACTAAAGGCAGCAAAAGAGACTGTACACAATACAGAGGCATTATACTGTTGAGTCATACTGGGAAAATATTTTGCAAATTTCTTGAAAAAAGATTACGAACTACTTTAGAACCCCAGCTAAGCGAAACACAACTTGGATTTAGGAAAAACAAAGGATGCACAGATGCCACTTTTGCTCTTAGACAACTTATAGAAAAATCCATCGAATTCAATGAAACACTCTACTTAGCCTTTGTCGACCAAGAAAAGGCATTCGATAGAGTAGATAGAAACAAGCTGTGGGAAATCTTTAAACAATATGGAGTGAGTACACATCTAACAAACCTATGTAGAAGTTTATACAACAACAGTGAATGCATAGTGAGAGTAATTGGAGGACACTAAGAACCCTTCACCATAAGATCTGGAGTACGACAAGGTTGTGTCCTGTCCCCTCTCTTGTTCATAACATATATAAACAACATATGTAAAGAAACCAGCCAAGCAGAGACACCAAGAATACCGCATGACGAGAACACAGAAGAAGAACCATCTGCATATCTAACCATTAGAGAACTCCTGTTTGCGGACGACCAAGCACTAATAGCAAAATCAGAAGCTGAATTACAAGACCACATGAATAGTCTAAACGAAATGTGTAGGGAACATAACATGAAAATTAGCAGAAGCAAAACAGAGGTAATGACTATAACTAAAGAAGAACAAACAACAACAATTCATCTAAACGAACATCCCTTGAAACAAGTAAAGAGTTTCAAGTACCTAGCCATCATCAAATGGCAGATCAGATGACGAGATCAAAAATAGGTGCAATAAGGCAAATCAACTCATTGGACAAATGGCACCAATACTAAAGAACAAACATGTACTAATAACTACTAAGAAAGCACTTTACAACACAATCTTCCTACCAACTCTATGCTACCAATGCCAAATCTGGACAATGACAGAAAAAGAGAAAAGAAAAATCACAACAACAGAAATGAGGTTCAACGTATCAAGAAGAGATAAGATCAGAAATGAAGAAATCAGGACTAAAGTGGGGGTTAAAGCAGCACTAGATTTTATTAGAAAGCAGCAAGTCAAATGGTTTGGCCATACAAGTAGGTTACCAGTCAACAGCATACCACAACAAGCAATAATGTACAGACCAGATGGAAACAGAGGAAGAGGCCGACCACGTAAACATTGGACGGAGGGAATAGCAGAGTCCATGGGAATATCGATATATGAAGCCCATAATCGGGCACTCTCACGAAATTTATACTTCACCTCGACCCCGCAAGGTACAAGAGGAACATTATGAGATGGGATGAGAGAGTGAGTTGGTTTAATCGCAGGATATTAACCCATTTTCTGAACATATGTATGCGTGGAATGTGAGAACACTCATGCAAGTTGGTAAGCTGTAAATTATACAGATGGAAATGAAAAAAATTGTTGCTAATATCTTGGGCTTATATGAGACAAGACGGATGGCAGGAGAAATATTTACTCAGGAGGACATAAACATAGAAAGGGTGTGAGTATAATTTTGGAATAAAAAGGAACGAAGACACTAAAACGATATATGTCCACATCAGACAGAGATTTGTTAGATTAAGAAGGAAAATAGGAGATATAACATCTTACACGTCCATGTACCAACTGCGGAAAGCACAGAAGTAGAAAGTTATAACCTTTATGAACAACTGAACATGGCTACATCACTACGTAAATCTGTGAAACAATTATAATGCTGGGAGATTTTCATGCAAAAGTTGGAGAAGAAAGAGAGGAAGATGTTACTAAATGATATGACCTTGGAGAAAGAAATAATAGACGGCAAAATCTGGTTGACTGGGCAACGGTACATTAAATGATAATCGGAAACATCTTTTATCATCATTCTTTGGAGGGTACTGATCAGAGACTTGCTTTTTTCAAATGATGCTGCAATTACGACCCACTCTGGGAAAGAATTACAACGTCTACAATCTACATTCTACAATGCTTGTTATGAATTTTGTTTATCAATTACTTGTTATGAATTTTCTTTAACAATTAAAAGTAAGAAGACACAGATTATGACATAGTATGTAAATGGGGTACCATCAATCTTTATTGACGATGCAGAGCTGGAGACAGTAGACCAGGTCACATATCTAGGATCAGAAGTACACAATAAATTATCCATAGATCAGGAAATCAACATCAGGATTGATAGGCAGCAACAACAATGAATATGAATAACGAAGACACAAACAATAGATTGCACGATTTATTGCCTGACATATTTTGCTGCATCTCGTCAGGTACATACTGCAGAATTCACACAACATAAAGTAAAACAACTAGATAAATTCTCCAAGCTGAAATATACACATGTTCGCAAATTAATGTCAATTGTCTACCATGGTAATTTTAAACTGACTAACATGTCTTTCTGTTTGCACAAAGCTGGCTTGTGTAGATTGATAATTATTGCTTCAGCAAACTTTAACAAGCTAGTATTTTGTGTGTTAAACAACACGCGGAGGGCACTGTCTCTAACAATCACATGGCCGCTTTCGAGCATATGCCTAGCAATTGGTGAAGCTGGAAGCTTCCGGTGTGTCGGCCCCACTAGACTCCCCTCGCCTGTGTGTAGTATCTTGTCGATCCATTGAGGTATGTGTTCACACACTCTTTTTTTCAACTGCCGCTCTGTTCTGCCGATGTAGGAAGACCGGCACCTACATGTGAATTGGTAAATACAATTGTTTCTGGCGTACAGAGGGACAGGCTCTTTAACTGCTGGGGTCGGAATCGCTGTGGTTCTTTACACAATGACTGGAGTTGCAGCACAGAATGTTCGGGCCTACTGCTGTACTGAACCGGTATTGTAGACGTTGCATTACGTCATCCCCTCGAAAGGTTAGCTGGATGAATATCTTGAGTTTAGGGAATGTAGTTTCGTCTGGTTTTGGTTAGGGCTGTTGACAGTGGCGCTTTATAAATCCTGTGGAGTACCCATTCAGGTTTAAGACATTCTTCAGAGTTTTAATTTCCTCTGTCAATGTGTCGTGGGTGCGTATCTTCCTAGCACGGTCAAACAGGGTCCGTACTATGCATCGTTTGTACTGGATCGGTGTGAAGCTCTGAAAATTTAAGTATTGGCC
The DNA here is from genome assembly GCA_963921405.1 of Cepaea hortensis. Classification (NCBI taxonomy): domain Eukaryota; kingdom Metazoa; phylum Mollusca; class Gastropoda; order Stylommatophora; family Helicidae; genus Cepaea; species Cepaea hortensis. Next base: position 72,879,931 of record OY992880.1, on the reverse strand, counting down.
TGTCCGTGTTTCTTTGCAGTACACCGATCTTTGAATTGTGCCGTCTGCTCTACGTCTCGTTAGAATATCTAGGAACGGCAACGCTTCGTTATGTTCGTGTTCCATAGATAGAACCAACATAATTATGCGAGTCACAAATGATGATTCCTCATGTTTAACTATAATGAAAATACACATGGATCACAACATGCTCTCATCAAATACATAGAATTATGTGATACACACAATCTACATTCATTTATCATGAATCCTAACCACACTTGCAGGGGTGATGATTTGACAGTATTATGTTCCTCACAAATGATAAATCCACATGTTTAATAACAATGAAAATACCTTTGACTCACCACATAAAATTATGATACATATAGAAATCTATTTGGCTCCCATGTGGTCATAAAAAAAAACAAAAAAAAAACTACTTGACTTCTATACATTACACTAATTTGCCTTACCAGTGTTTGCACATTTAAAATAGTTTCTTCTTAGTGAACTAAGTATTCTTAGCTTCCTAAATCTTAAGTTACTCACCAACTTCTAAATCACCGTTGATTGAGTTTAACTACTTAAGACATAAAATGTACAACTTAAGTCTAATGCTTTACTCATTAAATAAGTTGTTTGACTGGGAGAAAGAGAAACTCACTGTGGTTTAACCTAATGTACAGTTTATCCATGACTATGATAACTGAATATAATATTTAGTTTCTACTAAATTAATTTCCTGAGGACGAATCACGTGGTTTACAACACATTGGCTTGCGAACTCTTCTCGGGAAACAGGCTCAAAGATTAAACTAATCTAAAACATTATTGTTTTTACCTTCATTTTGGTTGCATGGCTTCACGACACGTCGAAAACAGATTTCAAGATCTGCCTTGGATTCGTTTTCCCAAATGCGATGTCTTTGTTGGCTGAGGATTTCCTCCTCTTATTAATCAAACTATGTTATATTTTACTATTCGATTGGGAGGGTGCCCTCACTCCATAAACTATCTCATATCTTTTCTGTCCCGTGTGTGGTTGCAGTAAACAGGCCGTGTTCCGGTCGTTCGTCTTTTTATGTAGCTTTTTCCCCTCCAGGATTTTGGCTATCACGTCGAACGTGAGTCTGTTCTTGTAAAATTTGGAATTTTTTGGAATTTAGAAGTGTGGAACAAACCAGCACTGTTGCGGTGGTAGTCTTGAAATGGTATTGCGGGAAATATTCACAGCGACGTTGATGGCTCGTGAACAAATATATCGCAGATGGATTACTCAAGCTGAAGTGTAAAATATCGGTACAGGATTGTCGCTTGAGATTTCTTAAGGAATGCATAAGAACGGGAATATTTCCTCGCCGGTATTTCAGATCTCTGAGGGCCGACAGAATATGTCCAACAAGAACAAACCTGAGACGACTGACAAAAAACCAAATAGAAGAAACCCAGTCCAAGCTGGCAAACCTCAAGCGCACACACCGTTATGCCTACTATGTCACCAAAGAATTGAGCTTGTACGGCTACTTGAAGTTCACTAAATTCTGCACATAAACAGTGTACAAGGTGAGAATCGCAGAGAATGCTCGCCTTAGCAAATCACTGAGTACTGAAAAGATAACAACGTCAGTACTAGACAACCCAGATAAGTATGTGAGGAACTTTTCGTCACGCGTACTCAACAATATTGAAACGGAGGCCCTCGCATACGGATTAAAATTCTGCATAAAGCCCAAACACATCAACCGAATTGAGTCGCAAGCACAGTTTTAAATGTTGTTTGATCAAGTCTCCAAGTTATCACCTACTTCTGCTGAGTCGTTTGCGTGGCTGAAGGCCAAATTGGTAGATTTAGAACACCAGTATCGCACAACACCCTCTAAACAGACATATCCGCTGACCAACGAATACCTTACTGCTTTAAAAGCGCTAAAAGCTGTCAACACCCGCGTAATACTGAAACCTGACAAAGGGAGTGTTGCAGTACTGATGGTCATGTCAGACTACCAGAGTAAAATGGAAGAAATATTATCAGATTAATCAACTGATGGACATGTCACATTACCAGAGTAAAATGGAAGAGACATTATCAGATGAATCTAATTTCAGGGCAGATCAACAAGTAAACAAGTCGGAGGACCTGGATGCAAAAATGAGGAAAGAGATCCAGTCACTTGTGAATGCAGGACTCATCAATGAGGCCACTGTAAAATCTCTCACACCGCGTGGGTCGCAAACTCCTTAGATGTACGGTCTACCCAGACTTCACAAGCCTGGCATCCCACTAAGACCGATCCTGTCCATGGTTAACTCTGCACAACACCGAATGGCGAGATGGCTAGCTGAAATTTTAAAGCCAGTACGACAGTCCTTCGATCCAAGAACCCTCAGAGATACATTCGAACTGGTGGAATTATTGGATATCATGGACATACATAATACACACATGGCATCCATGGATATAGCCTCCCTATTCACAAACGTTCCATTAGATAAGACAGTGAAAATAATAAGGGAACGCATTAAAGACAAACAACTAAAACTAGGCATACCAACAACTATTCTGGACAGGCTATTACTACAATGTACCGCCAACATACAATTCAATTTTCTAACAATGTTATACAGTCAAATTGACGGAGTGGCCATGGGGAGTCCTCTCGGTCCTATTCTAGCGGACATCTTCATGGCACATTTAGAAGAAAAGAGATCCTCAGACATTACCAACTTAGTCATCTACCGTCGTTATGTGGGCGATATACTAATTATCACCACAGACGAGCTACAAGCAACATTGTTCCAGGCCAAAATGAAAATGAAGCATAAAAACATCTCTCTGTTTATGGAACATGAACATAACGAAGCGTTGCCGTTCCTAGATATTCTAATGAGACGTAGAGCAGACGGCACAATTCAAAGATCGGTGTACCACAAAGAAACATTTTCAGAGCTTCACACCGGTCCAGTACAAGCGGGGCTTAGTACGGACCATGTTTGACCGTACTAAGAAGATATGCACCCAGGACACACTGACAGAGGAAATTGAAACTCTGAAGAATGTCTTATGTCTTAAACCTGAATGGGTACTCCTGAATGGGATTTATAAAGCGCCACTGCCAACAGCCCAAACCAAAACCAGACGAAACTACATTCCCTAAACTCAAGGTATTCATCCAGCTAACCTTTCGAGGCTATGACGTAATGCAACGTCTACAAGACCGGCTCAGTACAGCAGTAAGCCGACCATTCAGTGCTGCAACTCCAGTCATTATGTTCAGAACCACACCGATTCCAATCCCAGCAATAAAATAGCCTGTCCCTCTGTACGCCAAAAACAATTATATTTACCAATTTACATGTAGGAGCCAGTCTACCTACATCGGCAGATCAGAGCGGCAGTTGAACAAAAGAGGGCATGAACACATACTTCAATGGGTCGACAAGATACTACACAGGCGAAGGGAGCCTAGTGGGGCCGACACACCGGAAGCTTCCCGCTTCATCAATTGCTAGGCATGTGCTCAAAAGCGGCCATGTGATTGATAGAGACAGTGCCCTCCGCGTGTTGTTTAACACACAAAATACTCGCTTGTTTAAGTTTGCTGCAGCCATAATGATCAATTTACACAAGGCAGATTTGTGCAAACAGAAAGACATGTTAGTCAGTTTAAAATTACCGTGGTTGATAATGAACATTACTGTGCTAACATGTGTATATTTCAGCTTAAAGGATTTATCTAGTTATTTTACTTTACGTTGGTTGATTTCTTCAGTATGTACCTGACGAGATGCAGCAAAATATGCCAGGCAATAAATCGTGCAATCTATTGTGTGTGTCTTCGTTATTCAAATTCACTAAGGGAAAACATTGTTTTGAACAATGAACATGTTAATAAAAAAAAAAGAGTCTGGGAGAACAGGAAACTTACTGCCAAAACAAAAGTCCTGGTCTATGAAGCCTGTGTCCTTAGTATTCTTCTTTATGGTAACGAAACTTGGTCAACTTACTCACACCAAGAGAAACCTTAAACAGATTTCATATACGGTGTCTGCGAAAAATATTTAGTATAAAGTGGCACGATAAGATCGTCAAAACTGAAATATTGGGAAAATCGAGTTGTGTGACGATTTGTTGCATTCTTAGTCTTTGTAGACTTAGATGGATAGGACACATCAGGAGGATAGAATATGGTAGAATACCAAAGGACATCGTTTGTGATGAATTACCGATTGGGGAAAGATGTCGGGGTCGACCTCTGCTACGGTTCAAAGGTGTGTTTAAGTGAGACATGACATGAGCAGGCATTGATATTGCACCTTGGGAGCAAGTCTCCTCTGGTCGCGTGACGTGGAAGGAGAACATCTGGAATGGAATAAAGACAAAGGAGAAAATGATTGCAGATAGGCACACGCTGAGCGTATGAAACATCAGATGGTGCGTGATGGTGGAATTGACCATATGTTCACATGCATCGATTGTTGACGAACATTTACTTCGCTAATTGGTCTGATCAGTCACATTCACTGCCGCAATGAGTTATAGTTATTATACTATTTTTGAAGAACAGTATTACAAACTATCATATGTCAAGGCAGCAAGATGTGTGTTTTGTTATCATGAAATTATATTTATTATCAAACATTGTTTCCCCTTTTTGTTTAACGAAAATAAAGGGTGTAAAATGTCATTGAAAACAATAGCTGTCGTCAGGTACACATACACACACTGTGATACTATTTATTATTTTCAGAATATTCCTTACAGAACCTCAGATCGACTTGTACATAGTTCATCGTGGTGGCCTCATTCTTGACCTTTCGCTTGGATTTCTTCTATTTTTGGACAAGACCAGAAAAGTAGCTCTTATTCTGTCATCTATATTTCATATTATGAATTCACAACTCTTCACCATAGGTGAGTCTTTTGTTTTCTGAATATGTGTAATTACATCATCATCATCAAGTGCACTGCCAGCTGGCGTAGGCGTTCATGGTTCTGGTTTTCTGGATTAACTCTGCCGATGATATTTCTCCATGCCACTGTCTCAATCCATCCAGCATCATTTATCTTGGTCTGCCTCTGCCTCTCTTCCCCTCGATCTTTAAAGCACAAATTTATGTCTTTCTGTATTGACCTTTCTATTAGTGTCTGTAATGTATATATTGCACCCTTTTCCTTCCACAAATTCACACTATTCTTCGCCAATTTTCATTTTCACTTGAGCCAGTGGAATCACAGTGCAAGAGAGGTCCAGGGTATACAAATGGAGATTGGTGGCTTAAGGAAAATCGTAAATGTATATGCCACAGTGGACTGTTTTGTCAGAAAGGAATACTGGGACTGGCTTAAGGAATTGGAGGAATTATCAGGTGATAGGCTACTCATATGTGAAGACTTCAATGCGAGGAACAGAGATTGGGACAGTAGTGGAGAAAACCGACAGGGAATAGCCCTTGCGGATGCCATAGTGGACTCCGATGTGGTCTGCATAAATGATGGTAGACCGACTAGAATGGCAATGAAGCCTGGCGATGCAGACACTGCTATTGACTTGGCACTTGTCTCTCAGTCATCAGTAATTGATGTAAAGTGGACTGTTTTGAATGACCATGGGAGTGGTCACATGCCATGCTCAGTCCTGATCTCTAAATCCAGGAATGTTAAGGCTGGAAGAGTGTGCAAGACCATCCGGTATAAATGGACCGATTGCCTACTTGGACGCCTCAGACATGGGGCATGCAACAGGACTATTAAAACTCCTTTTTTGCAAATAAAGATCATTCTTGACCTTTCGCTTGGATTTCTTCTATTTTTGGACAAGACCAGAAAAGTAGCTCTTATTCTGTCATCTATATTTCATATTATGAATTCACAACTCTTCACCATAGGTGAGTCTTTTGTTTTCTGAATATGTGTAATTACATCATCATCATCAAGTGCACTGCCAGCTGGCGTAGGCGTTCATGGTTCTGGTTTTCTGGATTAACTCTGCCGATGATATTTCTCCATGCCACTGTCTCAATCCATCCAGCATCATTTATCTTGGTCTGCCTCTGCCTCTCTTCCCCTCGATCTTTAAAGCACAAATTTATGTCTTTCTGTATTGACCTTTCTATTAGTGTCTGTAATGTATATATTGCACCCTTTTCCTTCCACAAATTCACACTATTCTTCGCCAATTTTCATTTTCACTTGAGCCAGTGGAATCACAGTGCAAGAGAGGTCCAGGGTATACAAATGGAGATTGGTGGCTTAAGGAAAATCGTAAATGTATATGCCACAGTGGACTGTTTTGTCAGAAAGGAATACTGGGACTGGCTTAAGGAATTGGAGGAATTATCAGGTGATAGGCTACTCATATGTGAAGACTTCAATGCGAGGAACAGAGATTGGGACAGTAGTGGAGAAAACCGACAGGGAATAGCCCTTGCGGATGCCATAGTGGACTCCGATGTGGTCTGCATAAATGATGGTAGACCGACTAGAATGGCAATGAAGCCTGGCGATGCAGACACTGCTATTGACTTGGCACTTGTCTCTCAGTCATCAGTAATTGATGTAAAGTGGACTGTTTTGAATGACCATGGGAGTGGTCACATGCCATGCTCAGTCCTGATCTCTAAATCCAGGAATGTTAAGGCTGGAAGAGTGTGCAAGACCATCCGGTATAAATGGACCGATTGCCTACTTGGACGCCTCAGACATGGGGCATGCAACAGGACTATTAAAACTCCTTTTTTGCAACCCCATGGTGGACCCCAGAAGTAGGAAATGCTTGGAAAACAAAGAGAACTGCAGTGATAAAACGCTGCGAAAATTCTGGAAACTACACGGACAAATGCAAAGAAAAGATCGGCCTATGACAGTGGGAACAATTTATAGAGAGGATGGTGTGCGCGTGACAACAGACAAAGAGAAAGGGGAGGCGTTTCTCCAGAGATTTTTAGAGCAGACCAATCATAATGATGCGGATAACAGGGACGCAGTTAGAGAGGAGTTATCTGGCACAACTGAGAATATGTGTTATGAAGATAGCATACGGGTTGAAGATGTTAAAGGTATTTTGAAAAAGGAAAAAGACACGGCACCAGGGCCCGATGGGGTTAGGTATGGCCACATAAAGGTTTTGGGCGATGTAGACCTGAAGGAGATGACGTCATAATTTCTATGGCCTTAGTTAACATGCGAGCTAAATGATTGGTCGAGTACCAGTCCAAGACATTGCCGCTTAAATTAGCAAGGCCTTAGTAGACACTTGCCATCTGGAACGTTCGAAAGAAAAGTTGCCTCCCGCTTGGGAGTGCAATTATCCCAAACAATTCACTCTCTGGAGCCTAGGTACGTTTGTAAACGCATTATGAATGTGTAACCATGTCCTAGAAAATGGATTGACGACATCAAAGACATTGTACAGCCACACGGAATGACACTATCCAGTGCCGCCCACCGGGCGCTGGAACGCAAATTATTCCTCCCCACTACGCTTGACGGCAGAAGTGGAAGAAGATGATGATGATGATGATGATGAACCATGTCTTTTGATAACGTACATGTACCATTGTTTTTAAATATGCATTGTGAAAACTGTTAGATCAACAATTCATGTGAAAAGATGACCTGAGTGATTGCTTTCTACTGAGCGGACATCTTTGTCTCACTGCCGATTTTCCTATGCATACAGTTTCAATTCCTATGTGTAACTTATTATATGCGTGTGAAGCTATCTCACTATCAATGCATATCAATCTGCTAATGTTCTATGTGCTGTGGAGTGTTCACTCACCAGGGGGCAATTAAATGCGAAGGTTTTAGTACAATTAACCTTATTAACCATATCGCTAAACGTCCACTCAGAATTATAATGAGTAGAACGAGAAAGAAAATGAAAATGATTGCTTGATTGATTTAGGAACCGACTTCACAGAATTCGGAGCATTCCCATAAGCGATCCGTCTCCATCCTCAGCAGCCAGCGAAGAGTTCAAACACTAATAGTACCAGTAGCAATCTGATTATATGTCCGTCTCTGCTTTCCTCTGACCGTCGATCTTCGGCCAGATCCCCCCGTCACCACTCGCTGTCGCATTCTTGCCAGACCATGGTGATCCATTTGCTCCTCCGAGGTGTACACGTGCTCCCACAAGGCCGCAACCACGTCTGCTTTATCATCCAGTATTCTCCATCCAGCGGAAAGCTGCACTGACCGCCTCCACCTCCATTCTTAAGCTAGATGTTGTGGTATCATATGCCAGGCTCTCCTGCACTAAACGGAGACCATTAGCATTTGCTAAGAATCCCCAGGCACTTCTCCTGCCTCTCAACACCGAACCATCTGTGCATATAATCACATCGGCTGGGCGAGCATTATCCTGAATTAGTTGCTGGATTTCCACTTCCGTGGACCCTGTTTGCCACTCCCTGCACTCCCGGCTTAATGTGATTATAACTCTGCACAAGTCTGATTGCTCCGCTGGCACTCTGACCCACTCGTCTCCTCGCATAATGTTCTCCAAGAGGCACACCTGTCTGATCGTATCCTCCGCCTGAGCCATCCATGATTTCCATCTTATCAGTCGCTAACTCTTAACTACGTCCAGCGCCTCATGCAACGGGTGATCTGTGTCAGCAGCAACTCTGAGGCATGCCTTCGCCTGCATCACCTTGAGCCTACCAGCAACAGTCGGCAAACCCAGAATAACCCGCATAGGTTCGTTCTGTATGCGCTCTAATTTCACCAATTGACACTTTGAGACAGTGAGGAGTCCTAGTCCATAATCAATCACTGAGAGGATCAAATGCTGGTATAGTGTGAAAAGCATTCTCTGCTCTGTGTCCATTGCAGCCATAGTTTTAAGTGCATTGAGTCCCTTTTGAAATCTTGTCACAACCGACTCCACATGGTCCTTGAAGGACAGGCTCCTGTCAAATATGATTCCCAGATACTTCAGTTTGTTCTCTCTGTTCTCTCTACCATCTACCGTGAGGTTTGGGACATTAGTTCTTACAATCTCGTTGTCCAGAGAGCACCACAAAACAGCTGCCTATTCCGGGTGGATGACAGCACTCTTTTCAGTGCAACTGTCAATCATTTTGTCTGCTGTCGCCTGTAGCTCCTGGGCTGTTTGCTCCCAATATCTCCCCTGCCTATATGCAAGAATATCATCTGCAAATGTTAGTATCCTTCCAACCCTTGGTGCTTCTAGGTTTGCAATCTTGCTCGTATACACGTTAAAGAGCACCGGTGAGATTGCAGATCCCTGTGGCAGTCCCGGGGTTAAAATATGTGGCTCTGAGGTCCATGCACCCAGACGGAGAGCAACCCGACGAGAATGCAGTACGGCTGCTATCCAGTTCACCAACCAGGGATTTACCCCCTTCTCCATCAGTGTGGTCATCAAAATATCATAGCGAACTCTGTTGTACGCATCCTCTAGATCAGGGGTCACCAAACTACGGTCCGCGGGCCGGATCCGGCCAGCGACGTCATTTCATCAGGCCCGCCGACGGTACTCGAACTTGCTTGATATAACGTATGGAACACGAGACGTTGTGATACAATGTAAATGTAAATATTATGTTTAGAATAATAGGAGATCTTCACACGTACGGAAACCTGGCTGCAATGCATGCTAAATTCACTATATTTAATTATAAAGTATTGTATCTTGATTTTCTTGTTTATTGCAATGTTTGCTTATTTCGCTCCATCCCAAGTCCTTTCCCGGCTCGTGGTAGCGCAGCCTACGCTCTGACGTTACCATGGTTTCCGTGGCAACAAACACACACGCATCTTTCCCTCCTCCAGATGCGTCCGGCTGTCAACACAGGTCCTATGCTCCAGAAATATTTACTTCTTTTTGCCAGTCATCTATCTTATTGGTATGTAACAAGGATTTCTTTGTTTGACAGTGATAGGTAAGTGAACTGCAAGTGTGAATAGAGGCAATAAAGTAGCAAACATAGCATAAAAATGCCACAGACTCTTCGTGTTATTACGAAAATATTATCCCCAGCTCAGAAGAATTCCCCTGTCAAGGTGTTAATCGAGCTGGTCTCTAGGCCAATGTTTTTCAACCTTTCTGCTGGAGCAGATCCTCACGCAAATGTTTACGTTGCTCAAGAAACTCTGTGCGATGACCCAAGAGTGTGTCCTACTTTATGTAATAAACCAGATGGGCAGAGATGTTGCATGTAAGCGATTTAGGTCTTTTTCGGCGGAACCCCTGGCTGCCACTCACGGAACCCCGGTTGAAAAAATCTGATTTAGGCTGTTTATTTTGGCCGGACCTATATATATATATATATATATATATATATATATATATATATATATATATATATATATATATATATATATATATATATATATATATACATATATATATATATATATATATATATATATATATATATATATATATATATATATATATATATATATATATATATATATATATATATATATATATATATATATTGTAAACCTTATTATGAGATATATTCTATTACCAAAGGATCCTATAAACTTTATATGTACCTTTTATGAGCCGTAGCTTCACCAGTGACCCCCAGTCCTCTGCTTTTCTTGTGTTTCAATAGGATGTTAATTATATTTCTAATTCAATGTCTTCTTCATTTTCAGATCCCATGTTCTTCACCCTTCATTGTGGCTACTAAGAAAAGAAAAGTGGACACCGAGTGTCGCGTTTTCAATGAAGAATGGGGAGTAAAGTACTTCTTAGTGGAAACAAAGGACCAGAAAACTAATTGCCTCATATGCAGCGAAAGTGTTGCCGTTTTGAAAGAGTACAATCTTCGGCGTCAGTAGGAAACAAAACATCTACCAACATATTCAAATTTTTCTGTAAAGTTACACTCTGAGAAAAATGTCCATGAAACGTGGTTTAGAAACACAAAGAAATCTCTTCACGAGAAAGTGTGCTGACAATCAATCTGTCACTCGTGCAAGTTAGAAAATAGTGCATAAGATGGCAGAACGAGGAAAACTGTTTACTGATGGCAACTTCCACAAAGAATGTATGGTGGAAGCAGCAAATAACTTGTGTCCTGAGAAAGCCGATTTGTTGTTCCAAACACTGATGCCATACCAGCGTATGCCATACCATAACTTATGCACTTAAAACTATGGCTGCAATGGACACAGAGCAGAGAATGCTTTTCACACTATACCAGCACTTGATCCTCTCAGTGATTGATTATGGACTAGGACTCCTCACTGTCTCAAAGTGTCAAATGGTGAAATTAGAGCGCATACAGAACGAAGCTATGCGGGTTATTCTGGGTTTGCCGACTGTTGCTGGTAGGCTCAAGGTGATGCAAGCGAAGGCATACCTCAGAGTTGTTGCTGACACAGATCACCCGTTGCATGAGGCGCTGGACGTAGTTAAGAGTTAGCGACTGATAAGAGGGAAATCATGGATGGCTCAGGCGGAGGATACGATCAGACAGGTGTGCTTCTTGGAGAACATTAGGCGAGGAGACGAGTGGGTCAGAGTTCCAGCGGAGCAGTCAGACGTCCTGCAGAGTTATAATCACATTGAGCCGGGAGTGCAGGAAGTGGCCAACAGGGTCCACGGAAGTGGAAATCCAGCAACTAATTCAGGATAATGCTCGCCCAGCCGATGTGATTATATGCACAGATGGTTCGGTGTTGAAAGCAGGAGAAGTGCCTGGGGGTTCTTAGCAAAAGCTAATGGTCGCCGTTTGGTGCAGGAGAGCCTGGCATATGTACCACAACATCTAACTTAAGAATGGAGGTGGAGGCGGTCAGTACAGCTTTCCGCTGGATGGAGAATACGATACACACACACACCCACACACACACACACATCGTGATTTTAACTGACTCAGAAAGCATGCTGAGTAGGGTGAGCACAGGCAAGATTCGTGCAGAGTGGCTTGCTTCGCTTCGGAAGTCACGGGTGCCAAGCGTCGTCTGGATCTTTTCTCCGGGGCATGCTGGTGTGCTGGGGAATGAACAGGCGGACAGATTGGCTGGCTCTGCAAAACTTGGTGGAGTATTGATGCATGATAAAGCAGACGTGATTGCGGCCTTGTGGGAGCACGTGTACACCTCGGATGAGCAAATGGATCACCATGGTCTGGCAAGAATGCGACAGCGAGGGGTGACAGGGTGAACTGGCCGAAGATCGACGCTCAGAGGAAAGGCGAGATGGACATATAACCAGATTGCTACTGGTATTAGTGTTGGAACTCTTCGCTGGCTGCTGAGGATGGGGACGGATCGCTTATGGGAATGCACCGAATGCTGTGATGTCGGTTCCTAAATCAATCAATCAGTCATTTTCATTTTCTTTCTCGTTCTACTCATTATAATTCTGAGTAGACGTTTAGCGATATGGTTTATAAGGTTAATTGTACTAAAACCTTCGCATTTAATTGCCCCCTGGTGAGTGAACACTCCACAGCACATAGAACATTTGCAGATTGATATGCATTGATAGTGAGATAGCTTCACACGCATATAATAAGTTACACATAGGAATTGAAACTGTATGCATAGGAAAATCGGCAGTGAGACAAAGATGTCCGCTCAGTAGAAAGCAATCACTCAGGTCATCTTTTCACATGAATTGTTGATCTAACAGTTTTCACAATGCATAATTAAAAACAATGGTACATGTACCTTATCAAAAGACATGGTTCATCATCATCATCATCTTCTGATCCACTGGGCAGGGCTGGTGTTGTTGAGGTTTTCCGGCGTCGAGTTGACAGTGCAGCAAAACAGAGGATCCACATCTGGGAGGCTGATTCAGCGACAGTGAGCAGATGGTCTATAAAGTGCAAGTCGGCAATCGGGCTGTCACTGGTACCTCCAACTTGGAAACTCTTCTTTGGCTACTGATTATTGACTTCATATCTTTACACCGTGAGAGAGAGGGGTGGAGAGTCCTTGTTTGCATAGACCATACGGGAGGACGGATAAATGAATGAGGGAGGAAGAGGGTGAGATAGTGGTTCCATGTGAATGCAGATTGACAAGGAGAGAGTCAAAGGTGTGGAGAAAAAGCAGTTATGATTCCTAGATTGCACGGAATGTGAGAGAGAAAGAGCGATGAAGGGGAGAGGGTATGAAATTGTTCTCGGTGTGCTCAGAATGAGAGAGGAAAGGGAGAGGGGAATGGTTCCTTGTGAGCACAAAGTGAAACAGAGAGAAAGCAAGGAAAGAAAGGAGAAAGGGGGAGGAGTAGCTTATCAGCACAGGTCAACAAGAGAGAAAGAGAGAGTGTGTGTGTGTGTGGGGGGGGGGGTGAGATGAGATAGGATTTCTGATTTTAATAGAATCGGAGAAAGAGAGAGAGGGGAATGAAGTAATTAAGGGTGTGAGGGAGAGAGGTAGTTGCTTCTAGTCAGCATAGAGACAGAAAGATATGGAAAGAGATACTGGAAGGGAGGGAGATTAAATTGTGGGAATTCCTCTTTTACAGTAGATGGGGAGGGGTGGCGGTGAGGTAGAGGGACAAGTGGTAAAGAGAAAATGCGAAGAAGTCAGGTATAATGCGTGGTAGTGATCACTGGTGAGCACAGACTGAGCACAGATTGAGAAAGCCAAAGAATGGGATAGGAGTATGATTCCCGGTGGACACGTTGTAAGAGAGGGTGTGAGAGGTAGTAAGTTGGTCCTCGTGGACACAGAGTAAGAAAGGGAGCGGTAGTGAGAGGTAGTAAGTGGGTCCTCGCGGATACAGAGTAAGAAAGGGAGCGGTAGTGAGAGGTAGTAAGTGGGTCCTCGCGGATACAGAGTAAGAAAGGGAGCGGTAGTGAGAGGTAGTAAGTGGGTCCTCGCGGATACAGAGTAAGAAAGGGAGCGGTAGTGAGAGGTCGTAAGTTGGTCCTCGCGGACACAGAGTAAGAAAGGGAGCGGTAGTGAGAGGTAGTAAGTGGGTCCTCGCGGACACAGAGTAAGAAAGGGAGCATTAGTGAGAGGTAGTATTTTTTTGTGGACACAGAGTAACAGAGGGAGTAGTAGTGAGAGATAGTAGTTCTTGGTGGACACAGTGTAGGAGACGCAGTGGTGGCGAGAGGTAGTACTTCTTGGTGAATTCAGAGTAAGAGAGAGAGTGGTAGAAAGAGGTAGCAGTTCTTTGTGGACACAGAGTAAGAGAGAGAGAGAGAGAGAGAGAGAGAGAGAGAGAGAGTGGTAGAGAGAGGTAGTAGTTCTTTGTGGACACAGAGTAAGACACAGAGGGGGAGTGAGAGGTAGTAGTTCCTCGTGGACACAAAATAAGAGAGGAAATCAGAGGTAGTAGTTATTGGCGGACACAGAGTAAGAGAGAGAGAGTGGTAGTGAGAGGTAGTAGTTCTTGGTGGACACAGTGTAAGAGAGAGAGAGAGTGGTAGTGAGAGGTAGTAGTTCTTGGTGGACACAGTGTAAGAGAGAGAGAGAGAGTGGTAGTGAGAGGTAGTAGTTCTTGGTGGACACGGTGTAAAAGAGAGAAAGAGAGAGAGAGAGTGGTAGTGAGAGGTTGTAGTTCATGGTGGACACAGTGTAAGAGAGAGAGAGAGAGTGGTAGTGAAAGGTTGTAGTTCTTGGTGGACACAGTGTAAGAGAGAGAGAGAGAGTGGTAGTGAGAGGTAGTAGTTCTTGGTGGACACAGTGTAAGAGAGAGAGAGAGAGAGAGAGAGAGAGAGAGTGGTAGTGAGAGGTTGTAGTTCTTGGTGGATACAGTGTAAGAGAGATAGAGTGGTAGTGAGAGGTTGTAGTTCTTGGTGGACACAGTGTAAGAGAGAGAGAGAGAGTGGTAGTGAGAGGTTGTAGTTCTTGGTGGACACAGTGTAAGAGAGAGATAGAGAGAGAGAGTGCTAGTGAGAGGTTGTAGTTCTTGGTGGACACAATGTAAGAGAGATAGAGAGAGTGGTAGTGAGAGGTAGTAGTTCTTGGTGGACACAGTGTAAGAGAGAGAGAGTGTGGTAGTGAGAGGTTGTAGTTCTTGGTGGACACAGTGTAAGAGAGAGAGAGTGCTAGTGAGAGGTTGTAGTTCTTGGTGGACACAGTGTAAGAGAGAGAGAGAGAGAGAGAGAGAGAGAGAGAGAGAGAGAGAGAGAGAGTGGTAGTGAGAGGTTGTAGTTCTTGGTGGACACAGTGTAAGAGAGAGAGAGTGGTAGTGAGAGGTTGTAGTTCTTGGTGGACACAGTGTAAGAGAGAGAGAGAGAGAGTGGTAGTGAGAGGTTGTAGTTCTTGGTGGACACAGTGTAAGAGAGAGAGAGAGAGAGAGTGCTAGTGAGAGGTTGTAGTTCTTGGTGGACACAGTGTAAGAGAGAGAGAGTGGTAGTGAGAGGTAGTAGTTCTTGGTGGACACAGTGTAAGAGAGAGAGAGAGAGTGAGAGAGAGAGAGAGAGAGAGTGGTAGTGAGAGGTAGTAGTTCTTGGTGGACACAGTGTAAGAGAGAGAGAGTGGTAGTGAGAGGTAATAGTTCTTGGTGGACACAGTGTAAGAGAGAGAGAGAGAGAGAGAGAGAGAGAGAGAGAGAGAGAGCTAGTGAGAGGTTGTAGTTCTTGATGGACACAGTGTCAGAGAGAGAGTGGTAGTGAGAGGTAGTAGTTCTTGATGGACACAGTGTAAGAGAGAGAGAGAGTGTGGTAGTGAGACGTAGTAGTTCTTGGTGGACACAGTGTAAGAAAGAGAGAGAGAGAGTGGTAGTGAGAAGTAGTAGTTCTTGGTGGACACAGTGTAAGAGAGAGAGAGAGAGAGTGTGTGTGGAAGTGAGAGGTAGTAATTCTTGGTGGACACAGTGTAAGAAAGAGAGAGAGAGTGGTAGTGAGAGGTAGTAGTTCTTGGTGGACACAGTGTAAGAGAGAGAGTGATAGTGAGAGGTAGTAGTTCTTGGTGGACACAGTGTAAGAGAGA
>OY992880.1:72831560-72836560 GCA_963921405.1 Cepaea hortensis | reverse complement strand
GAGAGGTTGAAGGTCTTGGTGGACACAGTGTAAAATCAAATCAAATCAAATCAACTTTATTAGGGTCACAAATTGGGCGCGCAGGCCCGTCTTACATTCGGCCCTTCCAATCACTCGTCTTTCGTTCATCAAGAGCATTATACATTTACATAGGAAGAAAAATAAACATTGTGAAATGAATGTTGTAAACATAAACAAGGCTAAACATGGAGAAAAATGTGTACATAAAAAGTATGTGACGTAAAAGTAGTGATGCCAGCGCGTCCCACACACACACACACACACCACACACACACTCTCTCTCTCTCATTCACTCTCACTCTCATTCACTCACACACACACACTCTCACTCATTCACTCTCCCGCTCACTCATTCACTCTCCCGTTCACTCATTCACTCTCCCGCTCACTCATTCACTCTCCCGCTCACTCATTCACTCTCTCGCTCACTCATTCTGTCTCTCCCGCTCACTCATTCACTCTCCCGCTCACTCATTCACTCTCCCGTTCAATCATTCACTCTCCCGCTCACTCATTCACTCTCCCGCTCACTCATTCACTCTCACTCATTCACTCTCATGCTCACTCATTCACTCTCATGCTCACTCATTCACTCTCACGCTCACTCATTCACTGTCACGCTCACTCATTCACTGTCCCGCTCACTCATTCACTCTGCCGCTCACTCATTCACTCTCACTCATTTACTCACACGCCCACTCATTCACTCTCACGCTCAATCATTCACTCTCCCGCTCACTGATTCACTCTCACGCTCACTCATTCACTCTCACGCTCACTCATTCCTTCTCACGCTCACTCATTCACTCTCACTCAATCACTCTCACGCTCACTCATTCACTCTCACACTCACTCATTCACTCTCACGCTCACTCATTCACTCTCCCGCTAACTCATTCACTCTCCCGCTCAATCATTCACTCTCCCGCTCACTCATTCACTCTCACTAATTCACTCTCCGGCTCACTCATTCACTCTTCCGCTCACTCATTCACTCTCCCGCTCACTCATTCACTCTCCCGCTCACTCATTCCTTCTCACGCTCACTCATTCACTCTCACTCATTCACTCTCCCGCTCACTCATTCACTCTTCCGCTCACTCATTCACTCTCCCGCTCACTCATTCACTCTCACTCATTCACTCTCCCGCTCACTCATTCACTCTCCCGCTCACTCATTCACTCTCACGCTCACTCATTCACGCTCACCCATTCACTCTCACGCTCACTCATTCACTCGCCCGCTCACTCATTCACCCTCACTCATTCACTCTCCCGCTCACTCATTCACTCTCACGCTCAATCATTCACTCTCCTGCTCACTCATTCACTCTCACTCATTCACTCTCACGCTCACTCATTCACTCTCACGCTCACTCATTCACTCTCACTCATTCACTCCCACACACAGACACTCTCACTCATTCACTCTCCCGCTCACTCATTCACTCTCACTCATTCACTCTCACGCTCACTCATTCACTCTCACGCTCACTCATTCACTCTCACGGTCACTCATTCTGTCTCTCATTCACACTAACTCACTCTCTCACTCAAACTATAGTAATGAACATAAGTTTAGATTATACATGATAAAATCAAATGGTATTTAACTTATAATATGACAGATGAGAATACACAAACATATGGATTCGCGTGTTACATAACATGCGTGTTACATGACATGCATCTGCTCAGCTCTCTCTCTCTCTCTCTCTCTCTCTCTCACTCTTTCTCTCTCTCTCTCTCTGTATTCTTTCATATACACACACTCACACGCATGCGTACGCTCTCACACACACACACACTCTCTTTCTCTCTCATTCACTCTCACTCTCACTAATTCACTCTCCCGCTCACTCATTCACTCTCACGCTCACTCATTTACTCTCCCGCTCACTCATTCACTCTCCCGCTCACTCATTCACTCTCACGCTCACTCATTCACTCTCACGCTCACTCATTCACTCTTCCGCTCACTCATTCATTCTCCCGCTCACTCATTTACTCTCCCGCTCACTCATTCACTCTCACGCTCACTCATTCTGTCTCTCCCGCTCACTCATTCACTCTCCCGCTCACTCATTCACTCTCCCGCTCACTCATTCACTCTCCCGTTCAATCATTCACTCTCACTCATTCACTCTCACGCTCGCTCATTCACTCTCACGCTCACTCATTCACTGTCCCGCTCAATCATTCACTCTGCCGCTCACTCATTCACTCTCACACTCACTCATTTACTCTCACGCTCACTGATTCACTCTCACGCTCACTCATTCACTCTCACGCTCACTTATTCCTTCTCACGCTCACTCATTCACTCTCACTCATTCACTCTCACGCTCACTCATTCACTCTCACGCTCACTCATTCACTCTCACGCTCACTCATTCACTCTCACTCATTCACTCTCACGCTCACTCATTCACTCTCCCGCTCAATCATTTACTCTCCCGCTCACTCTCATGCTCACTCATTCATTCTCCCGCTCACTCATTCACTCTCCCGCTCACTCATTCACTCTCCCGCTCACTCATTCACTCTCCCGCTCACTCATTCACTCTCCCGCTCACTCATTCACTCTCACTCATTCACTCTCACGCTCACTCATTCACTCTCACTCATTCACTCACACACACAGACACTCTCACTCATTCACTCTCCCGCTCACTCATTCGCTCTCACGCTCACTCATTCACTCTCCCGCTCACTCATTCACCCTCACGCTCACTCATTCACTCTCACTCATTCACTCTCCCGCTCACTCATTCACTCTCACTCATTCACTCTCCCGCTCACTCATTCACTCTCACGCTCAATCATTCACTCTCCCGCTCACTCATTCACTCTCACGCTCACTCATTCACTCTCACTCATTCACTCTCACGCTCGCTCATTCTGTCTCTCATTCACACTCACTCATTCACTCTCACTCATTCACTCTCCCGCTCACTCATTCACTCTCACTCATTCACTCTCCCGCTCACTCATTTACTCTCACGCTCAATCATTCACTCTCCCGCTCACTCATTCACTCTCACGCTCACTCATTCACTCTCGCTCATTCACTCTCACGCTCACTCATTCTGTCTCTCATTCACACTCACTCACTCTCTCACTCAAACTACAGTAATGAACATAAGTTTAGATTATACATGATAAAATCAAATGGTATTTAACTGTATAATATGACAGATGAGAATACACAAACATATGGATTCGCGTGTTACATAACATGCGTGTTACATGACATGCATCTGCTCAGCTCTCTCTCTCTCTCTCTCTCTCTCTCTCTCTCTCTCTCTCTGTGTATTCTTTCATATACACACACTCACACGCATGCGCGCGCTCACACACACTAACACATCAACTCTCCCACTGTCTCACTCTCTAACACACAATCCTACACACACACACACTCACTCTCTCAATCACACTCTCTCACACATACACGTACACATGAACGCATGCACGCACGCAACACTCCCTCACTCACTCTCACACATACACGTACGAATGCATGCACTGACACATTCCCCCACAATTTCTCGCTCAATCACTCTCTCCACACACACGCATGCACACACGCATTCACTCTCTCCCTCTCTCTGACACCCACTCTCTCTCTCTCTCTCTCTCTCTCTCTCTCTCTCTCTCTCGCTCCCACACGCACACACATATATAGTGAACAATTATAATGAACAATTATACTGAACAATTATACCAGTAAATGAATTATGGTGGCATATAGTCGGTATGGATTAAGTATTGAAAGAGTTTTCGGTTAAATGTGTAGGGACTCATTGGAGTTTTCAGATCTGGAGGCAGATGATTCCATAAGTGAGCACCAGAATAGGCAAAACATGTTTTGTATAGGTCCAATCTAGGCTTTGAGACATGTAACAAATTTAGGCGCTTGCTGTTCATTGCATTAGATTGAATCAGCGGCAGAAGATACTCTGGGGTATTTTGAGATATAATTTTATTCACTAATTTGGCTTTGTTGAAAAGGAAGCGCTTTTGTAGTGGTAGAAGTCTTAGATGACTGTACAAATTATTACTTTCAACGTGCTTTATGCCAGAAACCAGACGAATAGCGCGGTTTTGTAGAGAACATAGTCGTTTTAAATTAGATTTAGGGCAACCATCCCAAACTGTGGAACAGTAATCGAGATGTGATTGGATATAGCATGTATAGAATATTTTTCGTGTGCTTTCGTCCAGGAAGTGCTGAATTTTAGCAAGTTGGTAAACTTTTTGTGCTATTTTCTTGGTAAGAGCGTGAACATGAGAGCTCCAGTTCAAATGACTGTCTATTAAAAGCCCTAGTGTTTTATGTTCAGTCACATTAACTATAGGTAACGTGCCCATGCGGAGTTCGAGCGGTGATCCAGTTATGGCTAGTGTCTGTAGTTTTTGTCTGGTCGTTATTAGCATGGATTTGGTTTTGCCGATGTTAATTTGCATGCGGTTTTCATTGCTCCATCTAGTAAGATTATCAAGTTCCTTTTGTAAAGAATTCTCTAATTCACTACGGTTTTCTTGACTAGTATATATAGTACAGTCGTCAGCAAATAGATCACAAGTTGTATTGATATATAAAGGAAGATCATTAATATAAACTGCAAAAAGCAGCGGACCTAGTATTGAGCCCTGAGGCACACCAATATTAAGCTGTGTGGGTCTTGATAGACAGTTGTTGAAGGACACGACTTGTTGCCTGTCGGATAGAAATGACGTAATTATGTTCACCATGTTGGTGCTTGTCTTCATTTGCTTTAGTTTTCTAATTAAAATATCGTGATCTACCATATCAAAAGCTTTTTTAAAGTCTACAAACACCGCTCCACAAATTCTACCGTTGTTGATGTTTAAGTGCCAGTTATCGGTCATTTTTGTTAGAGCACTATGGCAAGAATATTTAGGTCGAAACCCAGATTGACTGTTAATTATTAGATCGTTGTTAATTAAATGGT